>JAYXSC010000216.1:0-10502 GCA_037414295.1 Penicillium sp. F2(2024) | reverse complement strand
AACTATGAGATCAACGAAATCATCGAGAAAGGCGGTGCCATCAAAAAATGGTATGACGAGGGAACGGATTCGGATTACCTGGTCTATGACTCCGTCGAGTGGGTGGCGTATATGACCGACGAGACCAAAGATCGCCGGCGTGACCAATATAAGGGCCTGAACTGCGGTGGTACGACTGACTGGGCCACTGATCTCCAAGGCGTGAGTGTCCATTCCGCTGATTAGAGACCACCACTAAACACCAGCCATTATAGGAAGGCCGGCGTGCGAACACCGGTGACCCGGTCTATCTGGATCCTATCGTCTACGAGAAGCCCGATTCCTGGTGTGAGCCCCCCTGCGTGCTCGTTTTCCCCCCAAGCCAGCTTCCCTCTCCAGTGACCATCGACCCGGGCTCGTACGTTACGCCGCTGCTCTACGGCAGGCCCTCCAAATATTGGAGCAACGACGAAGTGATAACCGTGTTTGAGACGCACACCACGACCGTTACCCTGGACCTACCCCTGATCGTGACCGATGAGGTGTCGTACTCAAACGTCAACATCAGCCGGAATCACCCCGCCAGCGAGCTCTGGGTCGGGGTAAGTATTCCAGTCGGACATGTGACTGTGGACCTGGACGACGGTGAGGGAGGCACAACTAAACGTGTTCTGAGCCTTCCCGCATGGCCAGCTGTGACCCAGGGCCCAACGAGACTTGATGATGACGGCGACGACGGCGACAATGATGAGGACTGGAAATTCCCAAATCCAATTCAGACCACAGCCGAGCCCGAATCCTCTCAGGTAAGTGACCATTTCCACTCATGGCTAGGCCTGAAGTATCATGTTGTGCGAGTTTGAACGAGCTAATGCGATGCCAACAATGATATAGCCAGCACCAACGACATTGCCTACTTGGCGAACATATCCACCGTACGCTGTCGAGCCCGTGAACGAGGACAGCGACGACGACGACGATGATGATGACGATTCCGGCGTAATCATTACGAGTTGCAAGCTCTGGTTCTTCAACGTATGTCCTGAACCCATGTCATAGCAATGCTTCCACGCTAATGATGTTCAGATCTGCCTTGGTAACCGGTTTAAGTCCATCAAATGGAGCCTACCTCCCGGAATCTACCCACCGTGAGTTGACTTCCCATCAACACTACGCCCATCAGGTGTTGAAGCCACAGTCTGTGTGGTAGAACCTAACATCTCTTGATTTTCACCGTCAGAGGTCCGCCGCCCCCGGATATTATAGGTCCCCCTCCGGGCCCCGCCTGGACAATCGAAGCGACGCTGCCCCCTTGGCCGGAAATCACGTAAGAAACTGCCCTGCTGAAGAGAAAGAAGGCTCCTTACTGACATGAATTGCCGCCTGTAGCGTCGGCCGGGACAACAAGCTCACATATAGCGAGGAGCCGTCCTGTGAGACCGAGTCGGCGGAGCTCTGCTCCACGATGATCACGAAGTCAGAGACACTGGTTGGAACCATCACGTCCACGGTGACTGCCACCTCAGCCGCCTGCGAGACCGTTTACGGCTGCTCCTTGAGCGACTGGGAGTCGACTACGACGACCACGGCACCGGTGTGCGAGCCCACATCGAGTGGCGGCGAATACAAGCCGCCAGCAAACGGGTGCCCGGCTCCGGCCATCGTGTACCCCAAGGATCCAGAGAACGTGGGCTCGATTCCGAGCCTACTCCAGGCATACGATGACTACGTGGAAGTTGGCATGTCTACCGAAAGCTGGGTGGCGTTCTACTGGATTCCCATGCTTGGCCAAGATACCATGGACGCATTGCGAAAGTCGGCAAGTGCCCTCCTCGCCCGTGAAGGTTGTGAACCACACTAACGGACAGTGAAACAGCCCGACGTCTTGTACGCATACTACTACGAGGAGTCTAACTACAACATCGGAGAGCCGTTCACTACGGAGGAGGTACCACTGGATTGGGATCTTCCATCTTCTCTGGAGGCTCCGCCTGCCGCAGGCCAGATAGACGATATCATGTTGTCGGGCGACTTGCCCGGTGATCTTGACCCCAGCGCACTGAACGACACGCTCCAATTCGAGTCACGGCACGGTAAGAGACAGACGCAAAACCACGCGTCACGAGACACGCCGTATTGGAGCGCCTCGCAAGTGTCCCTCCCCAAGGGCGAGATCTGGGGCTCGCCAGGCAGCGAAAGTTTCGATCCCACCAAGCCCAATGGCGAAACTTTCACGTATCATTACGACACCGCCAGTGCGAAGGATACGTATGTATATATGCTCCACGACGAGGGCATTTACAATGCGCACGAGGTCTGTCTCCACCCTCGGCCGAACCTTGTCCTCCTGTCTGCTAACAGATGTATTGCAGGACTTCGCGGGCAAGAACATCGAGTACATTGACTCCGACACCCAGCACAGCTTCGGGCCGGAATTCGATTCCCAGCCACAATTCCGCCATGGGTCTGGAGTTGCCGGCCAAATTCTGGGTAACAAGCTGGGGATATGTCCATCGTGCACCTTGGTTGTTGTCACAACCCGGTTACCGAGCAAGAAGATTGAGCATTGGGAAATTTATCCCAACGAGAAGGTCATTTCCCAGCTCATCGACACGTTAGATGATATCAAGAAGAAGAACAGACAGGGCAAGGCGTCCATCAACATGAGCTTTTCCTACCCGAGAAGCGCCAGGGCACCCGCTTTCCACATCATGTTCCGTGAGTAGCAGCCGTGTTGTTCCCGCGTGCATACATTCCATATAACGTGGTGCTAACAGCAGATTCTTGTCCAGAACACCTTCTACAGAAGCTGGAAGAGCAAGGCGTTGTGATAGTCGTGACAGCCAACAATCATGCGAAGACGGAGGGCATACCCGTGAATAGATATCCTGCCCAGTTTGCTGACCCCAACGATATGTACGGTGGCCTGCCCAATCTGATAGTAGTTTCTGCCTCAAACTGGAAAACCGAGAGGGCCGAATTCTCCCAGTACTCGCCTTGGGTCACGACGTTCGCCCCAGGGGACAACATCCACTGCCCGGGCGACCAATTGTGGGACGGCGAAACATATACGGTTTGCAGTGGCACTTCCTATGGTACGTAAACCCAAGGAGGGCCCCCCTCGAGCAACCAGGCTTGAATCCGACAGCCTTTCACTAACATGGCCTCTCTTTGCAGCCGCCCCCCAGGTCGCCGCGCTGGTCGGATACTTCCGGTCTGTACCCTCCCCCTGGCGCTCGCAGCTGGACAAGCCCAGCAACGTCAAGAAACTCATCCGACTCTTTGCGCGCCGGTTCGCCGTCCACGGCCAAAACCTCGACCCCTCGGAGCGGCGCCCGATCATTTGGAACGGCCAGGTAGAGGAGCACAGCTGTCTCCGCGAGTATGGGTCGAAGGAGGACTGGGCCAAGGTGTGCCCAAGCATCAAGGACAATCTCGAAGAGGAGCCCGACAACCCAGGACAGTCCGTAGAGCCCTGCTCACCAGGCCAAAATGGCAACCCGGCCAAACGCAGTCAACTTGGACGCCGGCAATCCAGCGGTGGTGGTGGTAGCTGTCCCAATGTTCCCGGGGACAAAGGCCCCGGCAAGAGCATCCAGTGGGAAGAGGGCCCGTCAGGCCCCGAATGTACCAGCGATGACAACTGTGGCGGCGAGCTGTGCACAGGCTACTACTGTGATCCGCACCCAAAGATCCCCCATCCGCCGGATTACTATGACCCCAAGGACCCCAACAACCCGCATGGACAGCCCGAGGCGCCGCCCCCCCCGGAGCCCTCAAAGACCACCAGCACCACGCCCCCAACGCAGACACCAAAGCCCCCAACCTTGGACTTGTGCGTTGGTAAGTCTGCAACGCCCGGCATGCCATATCCCATCTTCGCCTACAGTGCCTATGTACCGGGTACGTGTCCTCACCTCCTCCCGATCTCATTGTATCGCCGAGCTAACCCCCTCTCCAGGCGACCCCTGCTATAGCGGGATATTCATTGTTGACGGCAATATTCAAACCGCTCCCGATATCTGCGAAGCGGCCAATAACAACTTCGCCATCGATCAATGCGGCACCGACATGACCTTTATCAATGAAGGTCCGGATATCTTCGACTGCGGCTTCCAACTGGAAATCGATGGCAAGAAGTATACCCCGCGGAAGCTGGACCCCCAGGCCGATGATAATCCATGCTCAGGCCACTGCGACACGTCTTCGATTACGGGGCTTTTGTTGTATGAGGACCTAGAGGTACCGTGGTGTTGATAGGTTTGTTGAGTAGGGAAGGTAGATGAGATGTGGATCGGAATGGATGGAAATAGATATATGTATTATATAGTGCTATAGTGTGTCATATATTTCTGTATCCGCAGATGGTGTGCGATCATGAAAGGAAATTATACGCGGAATTGATTTGAAAGCAATGTAAGATGACTGTCGTCTGCTCGGAGTGGCGCATGAAACGCTAAAGCCTGCTACTATCTTATCACGGGCTGACATTCAATCGTGCAATACCGCCTGGGCTTTTGCAATGGTGCCAGTGTCTAGGTACTTCCCGGAGCTGACTTAGTCGATGCTAGGTCCTAAATATATAAGAGGCCTCTTTTCCCCGACTGGCACCAGCTTCTAGTTCTCTATTTCTCCTACCTTGCGAGGTGATACATACACACTTTCTCCCCTAGTATGGCGACTAGTGGCACTATGACGAGCCCGATCGTTATCGTCGATGAGGATACAATACTAAGCCCCGAGTTACGTATTTCACGACCTGGAAGAGGCCCTCGTCGGGATTACAGATCTGGCTTGATATTATCACGGAAACAAAGAAGAACAAAAACGAAGAAGCGCCCTACTTTTGTATGAGCTCCTCGCAGCACTTCCCTCTTCTATGGCTAAAACACTAGGATGACCCTTTCAAAAAGCTTCGAACTATATTTGACGGTGAAATTGCGATGTTACGAGAGAGAAACCGAATGCTGCAGGACGAAGTTCGCCTGATGAGGAACAAGCACCGAAAAGGAAAAGAGTATTCATATACTGAAGGAAAAGCTACGGTGCAAGAGCTGCTCCGAGCACCTAGATCGGTGGGCGACGCTTGTATGTGGATATATGTTTTGCTTGTTATGTGCAGAGAACCCTAATGCGCCAAAGGAATGTCTCCTCTAGGGCCCCTGTCAAAAGTTTTCTCCTATGCTATCCACTTGCAGGATAGAACGCGGCCATAGTGTTATGCTGATAAATCATGCTGTTTGATGTATTATCTTAAGCTTCGTTGTTTACAATTACGGCGACTGACTAAAAGAGTTCGAACTTAATAGCAACCGTTACTGTATATATTCGTTCTTTACGACCCGCTGATAACAAATACCAGGATTAGAGCACTCTTGCGTTTATTCGGGTTAGCATCTAAACCTAAGCTTTCTAGCAAGAAAATTGTTACTGGTACTGCCCTCCGTAATGAATCATATGGCCGACTAATTGATCCGTGTAAACAATCAAATTATATACTAAGGTAAATACACTTCGCTTCTGGACTATCGCGGCTGTACAAAGACTTTAAATCTGCCTATGAGAGCAAGGCTCTGGCAAGGGTGTTGGCAGCCTTGGATGATGATGTTCGGACCATTTCAGGACCGAGGATGGGCGAGATATTGCTTCGATGATTAGTGACGCTGTTATAGAGGAAGTGGCTTATATGATGCGTGATTAACGGAACGCGTGAGGAAGGCATCTCTGCTGAACTTAGGCGATCTGAACGATTGACAAAAAGAGCTAGCTTGACGACGATGTTCAAAATCTAGGGAGGTAGACTTGCTTGCAGTAGCTTCAGAGGAGGGAAAAACGTGGTCGGCCCTGCGATCTGGCCGAGAAGCAGCTTTCCTTGTGATTGATTGGCAAGAGGCCCTTCCTACGAAGGGTTCTCTCAAATTTTTTCTCACGGCACGCCACTGTTTCCTCTTACTTTACTAAAGTAGCTTCTAGCGACGTTATAAAATACAAAACTCGGCCTAACACGGCTGTTGTTAAGATACGTACTAGTATTGCGAAAATGGGATCAAAGTCACGCACTAACCACTAAGACATTTTATGGAATATAACGAGGAAAATGAAGAAGACTAATATATACATATATGTGGATAGGCTGACCCGTAGTATTTGCGTTTTGAAATATTCATCACGCAGTAGTGACAGGTGTGCCTTCCTTTGTCTCTATGTCTCCTTCCTTTGTCTCGAGGTCTCGGTCTGTAATCAACCTTGGCGTTGGGTAATAGGAGCCCTAACAAGTCAGCTTTCTTTCCCTAGAGGAAAATTTGATAATTGGCTTTAGTAATGACAAAATTACGGGTCGGCTGCTCATATACCTAGGTAGCTATAAATTGAGCATTACTAGTAGATAATGATATACGGGTTGGGTGAAATATACATTAAATGCAAGCGCTAGCTAAATGCATTGATATGTTATTTCCGCCCGAAGAATTGATAGAAATACAAGAAACTTTAATATAACGATCGAGTCTATAGTTCTAAAACTAAACAATAGTTACCTATTTTCTATGCCTGAATCTCCTGCTCCGCCTTGCGCTTCTCCTCCGATTTGGAAAGCCGCTTGCCCCTAGCTTTCGACCTCTTTTCCCGCGTTGCTTGTTCCGTTATATCGCGTTTCTTCTGCGCCTCAACGATATCCTCGTAGCTTATTACTTTTGTATGTCCTACGACCGTTAGGCCGCTGGATTGCCGATAGGTCTTCTTATTGTTCTGCTTAAATAGGATCCGGTTCTCCTCTAGCAACAAGGCGCGCTCCGCAAAGACCTTTTCGGCCGCGCGGCTTAGTGTCTGCAGACGACGTTTGCATATACCGTCTAGATTCTGGGTGTCTTGCTCTACTTCGCTGCGAAGCAACGCGAAATGATCCGAGGTGTTTGGAGTATGATAGAGATTAGAGGTTACGGTCGGATGGTCCATAGGGATCGTGGTCTAGATCTCGGGCCGGAACGCCTGATACTCTTGGAGGACGCGAGACGGATCGAATGGAAAGAGGCCGCTTCGCGACTAGGCCGATCGTATATTGCGGGGTGTAAATGCCTCTTTCCGAGCGCGATCGTAAAGATAGGTGAAGTATAGCTTGCCGATGGTACTTATCCTAGCCCGACATGTCTGCTCAACCTGTGTCCGGTATGCCGTTTTTAGAGGACCGAAGACACCTACATCGCACGGCTGCAGTTTGTGAGACGTATGAGAAGGGAGACGATATAGGATAATACGGTTAGCAAAGCAGAATTTTATGATCTCTAGAGACTTATGGGTGCCGAAACTATCGCAGATTAAGACTCGTGGCTGATCGCCCGCTCGGTCTCGAGTCTGCGGGTCGAATATATGTTCTATCTAATAAAGACTGATTTCGGTGTTCGTATAGCCTGTTTTGGAGCAGGCAAAATGCTATCCGGGGGTAGGGTAAGTGGTCCACGAGCTACGATAGGTAGCTGCTGGCTAGATAATGAGCGGGTGCAGGACCTGACTATCGGCGGAGATGCATTCGATCGCCTTGACCAGCATCTGCTTTACTGTGGTCTCTCGATGCTTTCTCAAATCGTCTTTGTTGACAAGTACCTTGAGGGAGTTGAGAACGCTGAGCAGAACTCCCGTCTCGTCTATATTATATACATTCTCCGGGAGAATGGCCGGATCGCCTAGCTCTCGGCCAATGATGTCAAACTAGTGTCGGACTTTGTCTTTAATACACCGGCTATCTCGCTTCCAATCGATCGCTCGTAGCCGTCGGGCTTTTAACTGCGGGTGTCGTCGGTAAAAACCCTGCAGCTAATTGTTTCCCGGCAGTCGGATCTCGAGGCCGGGGTCGGTAATCTAGAAGTTCGAGGATCGTTGACGCACGATGATTAGGGCGAGCGACCGTAGAAACTTGACTAGAAGCGGATAGCTGTTGTCTGCTAAGCGCAACATATATTCTACTAGCGCTTGCTCCTCTTGCGGGGTGAGGTACTGCTGATTGGCGGCTTTATTAGCGAGGGATGGCTTGTTATTGGCCCGGCGCTATAGGGTGGACGCAGGGATCCCGGCCAATCTCGACCGAATTGCGTATAATATCCGCGCAGGATTTTGATGGGCTAGGGATATCGAGACTATTTTTTGATGAGTATCCTGTAAGCTATCCACTACTTGAAATAAAGCTCGTTAGAATGTAAAAATTCATAGGAGTATAGAACTTAGAATTACGCGGATATCGCCAAGTAAGTAGATTGTAGGACGCCGTATGCTCGATTGGTATCCAAATTTCCTCGACTGGCCGACCTTATATAAGGTCTATTGTGAAGCAACTTTTAATAGTCAGACTCGGCGCCGAACTGCATCAAAAATATGAGGCCAAAATCTACTGAATCTGTAAGCGCGAGTTTATATCCTATAAGTACAGGAAATTTCGTTTATTTCGTTTATACATTGAGTGCTGACCGTAGTCATTTAATTCATGCACTCTTTAATCTTTTGCCCGTAGTCCAAAACCGTGGAGTGCTTGACATTCATTTTTAAATTCCACAAGTTTGTCGATATTGGTGATGCTGTATCCAGGTTCCGGAAACAGACCCACCTGAAAGAATGTCTTTAGCGTCGGGATAGGAAGCTGAATTTGCTCTATTCTGTGCTAGATTGCGTCACGTTCCCGTAGGGAGCCGATGTATTTGAAGAGTCTATCGGAGAAAGGTTAAATCCTGCTTAGAGATACCGGGTGCTCGAGACTGCAATAGGCGGACCGTCACCGCGTCGATCTAGGAAAGAAGATCCGCCCGTCCTCCTACTATGTTATCAAATACGCGCTAAATATATTTCAGGTAGCAAATCACTAGCTGCACTCGCTCACCCAATCAGTAGCTTTTCACAGAAGACATAGCCTGCGGGGGGCCAAATAGCATCACCTCGTTACATCTTATAGCTCTTAGCTTGTGCAAAACACCAATGCTCATGTTCGCCTAAAGACCCTTAATAGGGAGGAGTGCATCGAACGCGTCTGCTAGGGGTTAAGGAAGTACACGTAGGTAGTCGGCTTTTCGGCTGCCAGGCTCGCTCTATAAGACCGCCCACTAGAAGTTCTCGGCGGTTTGATTACGAAGCCCACCCGTCACGCCTTAGTAGACACGAATACTTTAGTAGATGCGCCTATCGCAGGGAAATCGCTCTTTGTGGAAGTTTTCTCGGAGGGTGCGAATAAGATCCTCGTCTAGTGATTCGGAGTGACCTACATATACGTCAGCAAACACCTCCAGTTGGGTTAACGTTGTAGCCAACCGACCTAAGGCAGTAACATACACATCCACTATCCACTACGGACCCGGGTAATTGAGACAGCGAAAGCATCACACTAGAGACAATTCCTAGACGAGGTAGGTAAAGGGAAACTGTAGAAGGCGGCCACCTATATAAGACCCCGAGAAGACTAGGGGTGTATCCCACCGCTACAAGTTAGCACTCGCGAACTTGTTGGAAACGAAGAAAAGGCGTAGGCCTTTCTAGATTCCTTCTTTCCTGAAATAAATACGCCTAGCGATAGTCTACAAACTTCAGCGCTATTAGAACTGCCGTAGGAGCCGATCACTAAGCTTGAGATCCAACGGTCTCTTAAGGCCGCTAAAGGAGCTACTGCACCGGGAGATAATAACCTGCTAATGCTTGTGTGGAAACGATTATAGAACCACCTAAAGGGCATCATCACTAAGATTTTTATAGTATCTATCAGCCTGGGCTACTACCCAAAACAATAGCGGAAAGCGAAGATTGTGGTACTAAGGAAACCCGGAAAGCCGAACTACTCTACTCCTGAAGCCTACCGCCCGATCTTACTCCTTAATACGCTAGGCAAGCTGCTCGAGGTAGTAGTAGCCCGTCGACTCTCGTTCCTAGCGGAAAAAACACGGCCTACTACCGGACACCTAATTTAGCAGGCGACCGGGAAGAACTATAGAATAGGCACTGCTACTACTATCTAATATAATTAACCGAGTATAGTATAAACATAAAGTAGTAACTCTTGTTTTATTCGACCTAAAGGGAGCCTTCAACGCCCTTAGATCCTTCTTGTTGAGACATTCTGATAGGGCGTATAATAGTAATGGCAACGTCGGTAATGTATGGACACAATAGGTCAACCAGTAAATTTGAGTGTGACGGGAGACTCAAGGTATTTATGCTGTTTCTGATCAAAGTGAACCCCACTCACCTCGGAACCCTGCGGCTCCACTCCTTAACTAACTATGAGAGACGACCCCCCCCCTCCCTGGGGCAGGGCCGGAGTACCTTTAGGGAGAAAGGGAAAGGGAAGAAAAATAGATAAACAACGTACTTACCTAAGGAAAAGTCGACGTTCAAATCCTTTAAGGATAAAGGACAGGGAAGGAGGGGATAATATTACGGACCTTAAAGAGGCGTAGGGGCCGTAGCTATTTAAGCAGCAACTATAGACTAATTTTCCTATAGACGCTAGGTACTAGCGTTATTACGTGCGTTTTAGTATACTTAGGCGAGTG